>CM060963.1:31484570-31497070 GCA_030765045.1 Tenodera sinensis | reverse complement strand
ACATGTTCACACACCATCAGCAATTATACGACCTCCCACTTTGAGTTCACAGACGCTAATGAATCTAGTCCAAGCGTCCTATGACGCAACACCGCCATTCTTATGTATTCATCCGCGCAACAGTTCTCATTGGTTGAACTCAAAGTGACGAGAAGACATTGGATCTTAAATATCAAAAAGAAATAGGTCCCTGATACACCCAAATTAAAAGAATTAAAAATTTACACACTCTTACAAAAATATTTACATGAACAATTTTCTATTAGTCAATATTCTGTCTCATATGCCCCTTGTTTTGTTTTTCAAGTTGTCACCTTATTCACAATCTTGAAACACAATTCAATACTTCTCCCTACTTCTATGATTCAATCACTTTGTACAATTTTTTTTTTTTTTTTTTTTTTTTTTTTTTTTTTTTTTTTTTTTTTTTTTTTTTTTTTTTTTTTTTTTTTTTTTTTAAGTCTTCTTCACTGTTTGTCTTTGTCCTTTGTTTTGACATAATACAACATGTCTTTATAAGTTTCACATATTCGGTTACTACACAATGCATTCAGTTATTATACAATACATATCCAGTTATTGTACAACACATTTAGTTATTACACAATATGTCCAATTATTATGCAATACATATTCAGTTCTTGTACAATATACCCAGTTATTATATCACATATGTTGTTATTATACAATACACCTTCAGTCATTATACAATACATATTCAGTTATTGTACAACACATTTGATTACTACACAACATGTCCAATTATTACACAATATATATTCAGTTATTGCACAATATGTCCTGCTATCACATCACATATGTTCTGTTATTATGCAATACATATTCAGTTATTACACAATACATATTCAGTTTTTGCATAACATATTTAGTTATTACTCAACGTATTCAGTTATTACACAATATATCCAGTTATCATACAACACATACTCAGTTATTATACATTTGACATTGACACAAGTATAATTTAAGTGTTTCATGTGGTTTTTGACTTGTATTCATTGCTATGAGGAGAGAAAAACAGGATACAAATCTTGAGCTAATGATTATGATCATATTTATGGCAATACTTTATTCAGTTCTTTGCCTTCTTTGTCTTGTAAGCTTATGTATAGGCAGGTTGTTGAGTCGGTTCTTAAACTCTGATGTTACTAATGGTACTAATTTTCTTGATTGGGTTATTATTCATTGTTGTTTGGTTCAACATTTCTTCGAGCTTAGCATTGGCTATATTCATCTCAATTCATGGGCATTGTTTTTCTGATTATGGTTTTCCTCACTTCACTAATTGTCATTTCTTTGTCTCTTATTTTTATAAGAGAAAACTTCTATACTTACAATCATTCTGTAATTGTATTATTTTTCTTCTCAATTTACTCTCGACATCTTTGTGTCGAAATATTATATCTTTTTCATCATAATTGATTCATTTTTATTTTTGTCCCTGACATCCTTATGTCAAAAACATATTATCTTCCGTCGCTATGATTCATTTATTTAATGACAATCAGTGTCCTCGTCTGTCTTTGTTAACAATGCTCTTTGTGGTCGATATAGCCAACGACTATGTTGATCTTCTTCCTTGTTGTAATTCCTAATCTGAACATGATTTTCTATAAGTAACCCATTAAAAATTGTTATCTTCTTTCATCTCTACTACACCTGCCTTACACATTTGTTGACAAAGGCTATTTGGTTCTTTCTTTGTATGGCTTCAATTTATTTTTGTGGTATCTTCCTACCAACTTGCCATTTGTATTCTGTAGCTCATACGTGTGGTCACCCAGCTGTTTTGTTATGACCAGTGGTCCAGTATACAATAGCTCCATCTTTCCAGATCTTTTTTCAGATGCCTTGGATGCTTTGTTCCAGTTTCTGACCTATTTCCTTCATATTCTGTTCTAGTCTTTCAAACATCATCATCATTAACCTTTGGTCTTTGCTTATTTCCGCCTGTTCACCTTCTAATCCTTCCTGATAACTAGGCCTATCTGCCCCTTCCCCCACTCCTGTTTCTATCTCTTTTCGCGACATTTCAATTCCTTTATCTAATTCATTTAATGTTGAAAGTCCTGCTACTTTGCCACTTCTAAGTAGCATTAACAAATGGAAATAAAATAAAGACAACAATTTTGGATCCTACTTTTTTTTCTGCTGGTTCTTCGTCCGGTTATTTACGTCTCCTGGGTAGTTGGCTTCGCTAGATGATCTCCGGTGTTTTTCCCACGTTGATTCTCCGTGTATCGATGTTTTGTTGATATCAGACGATGGTCTAATGGCGTCTTTCTCCTGCACGATGAGATAGCGTCATTCGATGTTAACACTTTGTTCTCGTAATTATGCATTCCATTCTAAATTCGCGCTCCACGTTGGGCAAGCCATTTGTGGCGGGGTTTTATTATAAAAGATGGTCATATATCAGCGTGAATATAGCAGCAAATGGAGTATTGTTTTTACTAAAAGGTGGAAAGTTTGTTATAGCAGATGCCACTCTTATCTGCAGGGTTGGCGGTCTAAGAATGGAATGCAAAAGCCAACGTTCTTTTGTCACAAACACATTTATTCGTTATTTACACTTCTTATCACAATATCAATTAGTTAACCACTTTTAAATTTCGACAGCGTCTACGCTGGTTAAAAGTTTGGGTGTAATTTACATGTTCACACACCATCAGCAATTATACGACCTCCCACTTTGAGTTCACAGACGCTAATGAATCTAGTCCAAGCGTCCTATGACGCAACACCGCCATTCTTATGTATTCATCCGCGCAACAGTTCTCATTGGTTGAACTCAAAGTGACGAGAAGACATTGGATCTTAAATATCAAAAAGAAATAGGTCCCTGATACACCCAAATTAAAAGAATTAAAAATTTACACACTCTTACAAAAATATTTACATGAACAATTTTCTATTAGTCAATATTCTGTCTCAATACTTTTTGTTGAAGATATAATGGGGATAGCAGAAACCAAAGAGATAATCATGTTTAAAAGCAATTCACTATAAACTGACCTTGATATTTATTTTCTTTCCATAGCAACAAAATAAATTAATAAATAAACAAGACAATAAATAAAGTGCTGAGAAATTCAAATTAATAATAACCAGTACCTATCTCAGAAATTGCTGAACCTACAAAGAGAAAGTACTCCTTGAAATAAATTGCCTTTTAAACAGATCTGCATTTTTTGTGCAGCACATTTTTGTCTGTTAGGGTTTACCAGTTATACAAAACTCCTTCCGAATAAAGAGGTTATTCATAGGAAATTTAAGCCATAGATTCTTTTTGTCATATGTATAGTTGAACGAGATTTATGTGTATATCAAGGGAAAGAGGGAAGATTACTTCTAACTCAGAATTACTTATGAGATTTTGATAATGCATCGGATTAAAACAAAAGTTATACAGTGGGTCTACATATGTAAACTTTTACAAACACCAAACTTATGTACAAGAAAACATTATTTTGAACTTGGTCCAGCTTTAAAGAAATGGGTTAATTTGGCATGTGTCATTTTCATTGCATTAAGTGCACTCATTTTGCTACTGATGATTGCACATTGCATGGTATAAGCAATTCCTAAGTCTGAAGCAATTTCGGTTTTGCCTTTGTGTAGATTAAGTTCCACGTCTGATATGCATTTTACTTTCTGATTTAGTGTATAAGATTTCCTTTTTCTGTACTGCGTGATCAATTAAAACTGAAACACAAAACCGCTCTTCAACACTAAGTACCAGATACCGGAAATTTTGTATCCTTACTTCTCATTTGTTGCTATGACATTGTTGCGCCAAAAGCCACCGGCTCTAGCAGCAGACGTCCCAGTCTTTTGTTTCCGCGGCTGAAAGTCGCCCGCTCAGCTTGCGTCTTTGTCAACAGAGGTAGGGAAAACCACATGCTCATTATAATTACTAGGTAAAACTCAGTTGCATTTCACTGAAATTTAATGCACATAACTACGAAATAGGTATAAATGTATTACGTATAAGTAAGGTTCAATTAATACGTTTCTAAATTGCATTTTCTAGGGACCTACAAAACTTCACGTATAAATACAAATTACTTAGAAATGGGTTGCGTATAAAGCAGGTTCAACTGTGTATATACAGGTGTCCCAAAATTAGACTGACAAGCTACTTTGGGAGATGATAGACAACATTATTTTAAACACTTTTTTTAGAAAAATTAAGTAAATTTTGTATATTAAATTTATTTTGAGGGACCAAATTTATTCCATATTCTTTAAAAACCTTTGTAAATTTTTTATTGGCCCATGGATGGTAAGTAAACTTTTTAAAAATACAATTACCTTTTATTTTTTTAAGGGTTGAAACTTCTTTAACAGCTTTTTGATACTTAAATTTTTCTATCTTTTAATGTATAAAATCTGCATTAAAACCATTAATTACTGCAGTTTTAAAAATGTGTTTATATTCTATGTCAAATTATCTTTATTAAGGGGTATATTTATTAACCTATGAATTAAACTATTGAAAACAGCAAATTTATGTGCAAAAAGATTAAAACTTTTTCTGTTCTTGTACGGACTTCAGGAAATAGCTCGCGATGTCGTCTTGGAACTATTTCCTGAAGTCCGTACAAGAACGGAAAATATACTTCAGATAAGACATCATAGATATGTAAACAAAGGTAAAATGAGAACTTAGAAGTTCGTTTTCTGTTTCCTATCATTTGTCTACCAAGTAAATGTGAACCAGCTTCATTTTCCAGCTGAAAGTTCCTCATTTAAAACAAATTTACATGCTGTGAAAAATGACAGATCAGAAATTTTTATATTTATTAACCTATGAATTAAACTATTGAAAACAGCAAATTTATGTGCAAAAGGATTAAAACTTTTATATTTTATGTAATTATCAGTATGAGTAGACTTTCTGTAAATACCAAATTTCAATTTATTGTTATGTCTTTTAATTTTTAAGTCCAGAAATGAAAGGAATCCATTATTTTCAGTTTCCAAAGTGAATTTTATAGCTTTATTTTGTAAATTTAAAGGTTTTAAAGCATCATTTATCTGTTTTTAGGGACAACAGCAAAAATGTCATCCACATATCTGTACCATATTTTAAAAATTAGAGGGAATGATTTTATAATTTGAGTTTCAAAAAAACTCATAAAAAGATTAGCAAGAAATGGCGAAAGTGGACTACCCATTGCCAAGCCAAAAGTTTGTTGAAAAAAATTACCATTAAAACTAAATTTAAACTATATCAATCTGATTATATTAATAGAGTATAACTTTTGCTTGAAAGTAAAGATTACTTAAAAATTGATAGTCATCCTTTAAAATCATGTATTTCAACTTTTAATAAAACCCTCAACGAAGTGAAAATGATACCTAAAAAAGAAAAAAGTATTTTAAAAGTCAATAATCCTGTTTTACCCAGGTTATATGCACTTCCAAAAATTCACAAACCTGGAAATAAAATGAGGCCCATTATAAATTCTATAAATTCACCTATGTATAATTTAGCTAAATGGTTAACTAAAAAATTTAGTACTTTTGATAAATTTGAAAGTTTAAGTATTAACAACTCTTTTGAATTAGTAGAAAAGATTAACAACATAGCATTGTCTGACAATAATAAACTCATTTCTTTTGATGTAATGGCTTTATTTCCTAGCATGCCTAGAAAAAAGCTTTTGATTTTTTTAAAAAAATGGTTAAATTCTTTAGAATTAAACAAAGATTTAATACATGATTTTGTAAAACTTACAAATCTTTGTTTAGATCAAAATGTCTTTAGTTTTAATGGTAATTTTTTTTCAAGAAACTTCTGGCTTGGCAATGGATAGTCCATTTTCGCCATTTCTTGCTAATCTTTTCATGAGTTTTTTTGAAACTCAAATTATAAAATCATTCCCTCCAATTTTTAAAATATGGTATAGATATGACATTTTTGCTGTTGTCCCTAAAAACAGATAAATGGTGCTTTAAAACCTTTAAATTTATGAGATAAAGCTATACAACTCACTTTGGAAACTGAAAATAATGGATTCCTTTCATTTCTGGACTTAAAAATTAAAAGACATAACAATAAATTGAAATTTCGTATTTACAGAAAATCTACTCGCACTGATAATTACATAAAATATAAAAGTTTTAATCCTTTTGCACATGAATTTGCTGTTTTCAATAGTTTAATTTATAGGTTAATAAATATACCCCTTAATAAAGATGAATTTGACATAGAATATAAACACATTATTAACACTGCAGTAATTAATGGTTTTAATACAGATTTTATACATAAAAAGATAGAAAAATTTAAGTACCAAAAAGCTGTTAAAGAAGTTTCAACCCTTAAAAAAATAAAAGATTATTTTTTTTTTAATTTATTTATTATTTGAAGTCGCTTCAGCATAAAAGTCATATCGCGACTAAACATTGAGGAAGAAAAGGAGGAGACAAATCATGAAGTTTACATTGAATTTAAACATTAACTTTGCATGCTTTGATGAACTTGATGATTTTCTTGTGATATTGTTGATCACCCAAAGCTAGCTGAAGGTTCTCAGCAACTCCATACTGAAGTCGCTGGTGAGTGTATCTTGGGCAAGATGTGAGCAGATGCTGAACGGTAAGAGTAGAATCACACAGAGTACATTTAGGAGGAAGTTCACGGGACAGAGTGTAGGAATGAGTAAGCGCAGTGTGGCCAATGCATAATCGGGTTAATAGCACCTGGTCTCGCTGGGTTAGTGTTCTAATTGTTGTGGACAGGTTAGGTATTGGACAGATATCATGCAGTTTGCTGTTGGATGTAGTTGTCCAATCTGTCTTCCATCGGTGTAGGATAGTTCTTTTAAGATGCCGTAAATAGTCTTCATGTGGTAGCTTAAGATCTGGTAAGCTTGGAGGATGCTTGGTAGCTTCTTTTGCGGCAGTGTCAGCAAGATCATTTCCTGGTATGTTACAGTGAGATGGTATCCATGCCAAGATTAGTTGTTTACCTGATGAAATAAGCTCACTGTATAATTCATGTATCTCCCTTACCAAGGTGTGGCAAGGAGATCGTTGTTGTATAGCCATTAATGCACTAAGGGAATCTGTGTATATAATGAATGATTTGAAGTCTCCATTCTTTGATATATAATCCATGGCGAAACGCATAGCAAACAGTTCACTAGAGAAAATGGTGAGAGTGTCTGGTAGACTATACATCATGGTGTGGTTAGGAGCAACTAACGCACAGCCATTATTGTTGTCACACCGGGAACCATCGGTATAAATTGGCTCAAAACAGGCATACGTGTCACACAATTCATTGAACAGCATGGTAAAACAAGATTTTTGGTTATGAGCCTTCACATATTTTGTCAAAGTGGTGTTGATGACAGGTAATTTTATTCTCCATGGTATATCATTTATGTTGAAGGTACGGGAAATGAAAGAAGGAATAGTCAGATTAAACTCTTCAAGGTATGTAACAATTCTTTGGGAGAAGGGTTGGATAGGGAACCCTTTGGGTTGAGTATTATCTTGGCGTGATATATGAGCAACTGCACCAGGATTAGGTCTGGTTAAGGTCTTGGTAAAATAAGTAAGACTTAACATTTTACGTCGGAAAGAAAGTGGTGGTTCATCTGCTGCAATTTTTAGACTCTCTGTAGGACTAGTATGGAATGCCCCAAGTGCAATTCTTAGAGCTGTGGTTTGAACAGTGTCCAGCATTTTAAGACTTGATAGTTTGGCGAAGTTATAAACAATAGAACCGTAATCCAACTTGGAGAGGATGATCATTCTGTAAGTGCAAAGTAGAACACTGAGATCGGCTCTGTCAGCGGTTGCAGCCTTCCGACTATTGATTTCCTTGGATATGATCGGCTCCCCACCCTTTGGCAGCGTTTTATTGAGGTATATGAGACATTTAATTTAGATTTTTGTTTTATTGTTGTGCCTTTCTTTGCAAGTGAGTCTGCAGCTTCATTCCCCATGACTCCACAGGGTGCTGGAATCCATTGGAGATGAACAGTCTTATTAACTTTTTGGAGTTGTGTTAACATTTTGTAGCATTCTCTAATTTTTGTTGACTTCTTTGTAGTATTTGAATGGCATTAAATTCTCAAGCCAGTTCGTATTAAAAAAAAAAGGCAGGAAAGGAAAAGAAATACTGCTTAAACTGTATAACACGTGTTGGAGAATGACTGTACCTTCCGACTGGAAAAAAGCCATTATCATCCCGATTTCATAGAAAAACAAATCCTCAAACAATATTAATAGTTTCAGACCAATATCTTTGACCAGTGTTATTGCAAAAGTGATGGAAAGAATGGTGGCATCTAGACTTAACTGGTTCCTAGAATATTACAACTTAATAGTTCACAGACCGGCTTCAGACAGAATCATAGTACAAGTGAAAATGTACTCCTACTAAGCCAAGACATCAAGGAAGCTTTCAACAGAAAGGAGGATACCTTAGCAGTATTCATTGATTTTAAATCAGCATATGACTCAGTCTGGAGAAAGAAATTAATTGAGAAGTTGCAATCAATAGGTATGAAAAGTAACATGCTTAAATGGATAACTCAGTTTATTTCACAAAGATTTTGTGCCACAAAATATAATACATACATTTCCAAATATAAACAAACACACCGAGGACTTCCACAAGGTGCTGTTCTGAGCACAACACTCTTTAACATATATATATAAATGACCTTCCATCAATAATAAAAACTTTAGAAACCAAAATTGCTTTATTTGCTGATGATGTAGTCATTTGGACTTCAGGCTCTCCAAAAAAACCTGAATTAATTAAAGACAGAATAGAAACAGCCCTAAACAAAGTACATGAATGGAGCTCCAAAAACCTCATGACTATCAATGTGGAAAAAACAAATTATGAATTATTTACACTAAAATACAAACCAGTTAATATTAACATAAATTATAATAGTAAACCACTTAAAGCAGTTGATGATGCCAAATACTTAGGCATCACTTTCGACAGTAAGCTGACTTGGAAAAAACATATAACAAACATCTCAGAAAAGGTTGAAAAGAAACTGCAAATCCTGAAAAGGTTAGCTGGTGCTAAATGGGGCTGCTCAAGGAGAGTCCTTAACACAACATACAAAATTTATGTTAAACCAAACCTATTGTACTGTTCTGAAGCTTTAATAACAGCAGCAAATGCTAACATCAATAAACTTGAACAAATACAAAATCAGGCTCTCCGCCTAATCACTCTAGCAGTTAAATCCACACCTATTGATGCCATGCTTGCCTTAACATGGACCCCATCAATAGCAACAAAAATAGAAGAACAAGCATTGCTCCAACATGAGAAAATGTTACGACTGCCAAACTCTAAATGGACAGAAGAGAACTTCCCCCCTTCAATCCTTAAAACTCATAGTAGTTTCCTAGAAAAGGTAATACAGATTAAATCCAAATTGAACATTCCTAACACCAGAGAAAATCTACTTATAAGAGAAAATCCATTGGAATTATTACAACCTACCTTCAGTTTGCAATTAATAGAGGAAATAAGTAAATCAGACACACCAAGAGAAATACAAAAACTTCTAGCTCTGGAAACAATCAATACTAGGTATCCCACAGAAGAATGGCTGCACATATATACTGATGGATCCTCCAAGGAAAACCTTACTGGAGCTGGAGTTACGTGTTCACATTTTTCCTTTTATCATTCTGTTGGCAGAGACACAACAAATTATGATGGAGAAATAGAGGCTATACACATTGCTCTACGACAATTATTAAATCTTCCCTTAAATAAATTTAACAAGGCAGTAATTCTTTCAGATTATAAAGCTGCAATTCAGGGAATATGTTCAAATACTACAAAGAAGTTAATAAAAATTAGAGAATGCTACAAAATGTTAACACAACTCCAAAAAGTTAATAAGACTGTTCATCTCCAATGGATTCCAGCACCCTGTGGAGTCATGGGGAATGAAGCTGCAGACTCACTTGCAAAGAAAGGCACAACAATAAAACAAAAATCTAAATTAAATGTCTCATATACCTCAATAAAACGCTTGATCATTAAAAATTTTTCTCATTCATACCTACAAGAAATAGAAACAAATGCCAAAGATAAAAAATGAATTACACTACTTTCCAACCCAGATATAATCCCCCAGAGACTAAGGAAAACAGCGGTTGCAGCCTTCCGACTATTGACAAATCACGACTGCTTAGCAAGTCATCTCTACAGAATAGGTATCTCATCCTCACCAATGTGTGTCCTGTGTAACGATCCAGCAGAAATGAACGAAGACCACTTGAAGACCTGTGAAGCATTAAGATCAGAAGAAACTGCAGTTCAAAAGTATTGGAAAACACGAATGCTAATGGCTTCATTGCCAGATGCAAGGCACTAGAAAACAACAACAACAACAACAAAGGAAAATTTACCTACATCGGCTTTATGTTCCCTATTTCTTTTTTTTCTTTTTTCGGGTGATCATTTCTCTCCCTATATGCTGGAGTTAACAACCGTATTATTGTCTTTCCATGCTAATTCCCCCTTATATGCCCTAAAGATTGCCTGTTTTCTCTAGTGATTCCCAAGAGGTAGCAGTGGCTGTAGGATTTTCAAAACGTTTTCCTCTGTCTACAAATTTAGCTGCTCATTTTTTAAATCACTCGAGTGCTAGTTTTTGCCCAACCCAATATGAATCCCAACATGCCTCGCTATATTCTAATATTGGCCGGACTAAGGATGTGTACACTAAGTTTCGTGATTTCGCATTACAGCGTTTTAATACCGTCATTGTAAAGTGTAATGCTTTCCACACCTTTTCAGTGACCAAGTTTACATGTTACCCCCATTCCAATCTTTCATTTATTATTATACTTAGGTATCTAGTACCTAGGTATCTGAGTATTTTCTTATTTTCTAATTTGTACACAACATTTTCTTCTGTTCTTGCCCTTGAAAATATAATTGCTTTGCATTTACTTGGATTTATCTGCATTTGATTGGATTGCGCCCAGGGTTGAATTTTGTTTAAATCTTCTTGTAATTTTTAACGTCACATTTACTCTTTATATTTCTATAGATTATACAATCATCCGTAAAGAGGAGAGTTTGTGATTTTATCCCTTTCCATAAATCATTTACGTATGGTAAGAAAAGCAATGGCCCGACCACGCTACCCTGGGGAAGTCCCCAGTTTACTTCAGCAGGGGACGATAGCCTATTTCCCACCCAGACTCTTGGGTTCTACCGCTCAAGAATTCCCGAATCCAAGCAATTGTTCTGTTGTCTATTTGCATATTGCAAAGTTTTTCTATAAGTGGTACTTGAGGTACAAGGTCAAATGCTTTAGTAAAGTCAATAAGTGTTGCATGCATTATACCGCCCGCATTGAGTGCATCAGCTACCTCCTGGCAAATAGCTATTAGTTGGCTCTCACAAGAGTGTCCATTCCAAAACCCATGTTGGCCTTCAAAGAGCCAGTGTGATCTATCCCACTCTCGTCTTAAACATTGCGCTATAAGGTGCTCGACTTGTTTACTTACTACTGATGTCAAACTAACTGGCCTATAATTTTCCGCTTTTGCTCGATCCCGTGATTTATAAATAGGTACGACTATAGCCTGCTTCCAATCTTGCGGTATGCTCCCGTTATTTATGGTTATTTCGAACAGCCTCAGTATATATGGCACGATTGCCTCCCCTCAAATTTTCAGAAAGTCGCCCGAAATGCCGTCCTGTCTGACTGATTTGTATTTCCCTAATTTAGCTAGTCTTTTTCGAATGTCGCTTGGTTTTTCAATCATAGGGGACACTTCTGTTCTTTTAATACTGTCATTGCTAGGGCTAGAAAGTTAATGCATTTGCATGTCTTGTCTTGGGGGTTAAAAATGTATGCTTTTACATTATGTACATGACTTATGGAATTTTCAGTTATTTGGACATGATTTTATCATGCATATAATGGCATATTTTCTTGATTTTGATAAATGCATAATATTTCAATATTATAGCTCCTATATTGCATATTTTAATGATTTTTATGGGTTCTTTTTTTATTTCTCTCCATCTGCATAGTATTTTTCATATTGGTAGTATTGCACATGATGATGCAACTCACGAAGATTTCAATATTATAGCCCCTATATTGCATATTTTAATGATTCTTGTGGTTTTTTATTATTTTTTCCATCTGTACAATATTTTTCATATTGGTAGTGTTGCACATGACAATGCAACTCGCGGGGTGGCAAGAACTAATGCTGAGTCATGTTGTCATGCAGATAATCCCCCTGCTTCCATCCTTTCATTATGTGTGTGCGTAGAGAATAATCAGTGCATTATCTGAGAGGTTTATATTAATAAAGATAAAGTGCAGGTCAGCAGTATAGCAACACTTGCCTGCCCACTAGTAGTTGTGTCTTGGTCTTCAAACGTAACAGTGTTGTGAACTGCTTCCCACCAAATTAAATTAGGCATATAAAATGCTCTTCAAATGCCG